>OX387925.1:15742189-15768790 GCA_947578465.1 Thera obeliscata
TAACACTTTAGAATCTTATTTCTATTTATCAATTTATCTTATATATATTTCTTACTGTTCTATATTCTATGCTGTCGTTTATATATATATCAATATATATATACAACATATTTACACAACTTTTGTTTTATTTCTTGCTATAACCTTATTAGCTATCTTTATACAATATGAGATAAACTCATCTCTATTTCTGCTTGCCATTAATTCACTTGCACTCTCCTGCCTTAAAGTTATGTTGAGTTCCTGTTCAGCCTCATATCTTTCTTTACCGTGGAATGGACATTCGAATAGGATATGTGCTACGGTTTCATTTTTATCGGGTTCGCAGATGCACGATGGGTTTTCCTTACACTTAAATCGTGTCAAATATTCGGAAAACCCACCGTGCCCCGTTATTATTTGCGTTAACACTCCTCTTGGCATGACTTTTCTAACCGTTTTGTACGCTTCGACGGCATTCGGGAAGAACATTTTTGTAGTTACTGCGGTATCGCTACTTGTATACCTCCTGTTCCACTTATCGAGGGTTTCCTGCCGGATTTGGCGTTTAATGTGCGAGACTGGACACAATTCATAGTTAGGTTTGGTTTTGGTTTTAAGAGCTGCTTCTTTTGCCAGTTGGTCTGCCCTTTCATTACCCTCTAGGCCTGCATGAGCTTTAATCCAGTATAAAGATACATTTTTATCCTGGTCTTTACTGGCTCGAATGTTGTGCCTGATTTCGAGGGTAAGAGGGTGTTTGGACTCGTAGTTGGTGATGGCCTCCAGTGAAGATCTTGAGTCGCTGTAAATACCAAAACTCATCTCTGAGCTTTTTAGGATCTCTCTCGTGGCCTTGCATATGGCTAGTAGTTCCGCCTGGTAGACGGTGCAGTAAGACGACAGCTTCAATTTGTGGGCTTTGGTCTCGGCAAACATATTCCATACGGATAATGCTGCTCCGACCTTGCCCTCAATCTTGCTGCCGTCTGTGAACATTCTGACTGCGTGACCGCTGTGAATGTCCACCTGCTCTTGGTCATCCAGGCATATGAACTTCAGGCACATATGTTCGGCCGGGTGAGGTGCTGCTTCGAATGCGCTCATTTTTTCCACCTCTCTATCTCCTAGCGCTGGCTGGGGGACTCCTCTCCTTGCCTCATACAGGGCGGCTGCCTCCTGTATGCGGAGATCGAGCGGCAGAATGCCAGCCAGCACTAGTGCCGAGTTAAGAGAGACGGTCCGGTAGGCTCTACACATTTTCTGGGCAAAACCTCGTTGGACAGCATTTAGATGTTTTTGCATGCCAATCTTATGGGTTGCCGGTGCCCAGGCGCTCGATGCATACATAACAATAGGTTCAACTACGGCTGTATATATCGTGCGTATCACCTCCGGATGCAAACCCCAACCTACCCTGGCGGCTCTAGATAACTGTTTGTATATGTTCAAAGCCTTTTTGCAGACGTTGACTGCGTGGCTGTTGAACGTCAGTTTGTGATCGATTGTGAGCCCCAGGATCTTGAACTCCTCTGACATTCCAATAGCAGTCCCACACATGTTCAGGCGTGGTGTGTCGTATTTGAGCTTTCTGGTTATCACCATAGCGTTTGTTTTATGGGGCGCAAACTTCAATTTGTTCCTGACACCCCACTCCTGAACACGTGCGAGAGTGGCATTGGCCTGTAGCTCAACTTCCAATGCTGTATCTCCGACGAAGACCAGGACGACATCGTCGGCAAAGGCTTGGCAGTATTCACCTCGCTGTTCTAGGTCCTTTAACAGTGGGTCCAGGAGCAAGTTCCACAAGATTGGACCCCCAATTGACCCCTGGACGCAGCCTTTAGTTGTATGCCTGACGACTTCTTCCCCAGCGTACCGGACCTTAACCCTCCTGTCACTCAGATAGCTGTCTATCAGTCTCCTGATGTTTAGGGGACATTTCTCCTCCGCCAGCCTAGTCCTAATAGCGGGCCACCATGCACTGTCAAAGGCACCCTCTATGTCCAAAGACACGAGTGTGACTAGTTTTTTCCGTGCTAGGTTGTCACGTATATGATTAATGAGGACATAGAGGGCGTCTTCCGTGCTTCTTCGTGGCATGAAACCGTACTGGCGGGTACTTAGTTTTGGGAGGATGTGCCACTTCAACCGATTAACTATCATTTTCTCCAGGATTTTACCCATCACTGGTAGCAACCCTATCGGCCTGTATGACTTGGGCTGTGTGTAGTTCTCCTTCCCTGGTTTCCGGAGTACTATCACAGTCGCTTCCTTCCAGGTGCTCGGGAAGTGACCTTGCTTCAGGCATTTGTTGGCCAGCGATAGGTACAATCCTGGGTCCTGAGTTATCACGTGCTTGCAGATATCCGCCGTTAGACCATCAGAGCCCGGGGCTTTTTTCGGGTTAAAACTGTTCACCGCGTTTTTGACCTCTTCCGGGGTAAATGGTGGGTCATGACTTCCAACATGCTCCCCGACATTTACTTGCTCGGCTTGCCTTCTTATTCGCTGGTGATCTCCGTTGTCATACTCTTCGGTATCTTCTGGGTAGAATATTTCTGCAAGCATTTCTGCAGATTCTCTAGGGCTAAGGATCTTTCCCTCCTTGACGAGGGGTAGGTCTTCGTGCCTTCTGGTCGTCCTTCCTATTACTCGATAGATCCCCTCCCACATTCCTTCCTTGTCTTGCTTCTCACAGAAACCCTTCCAACTCGCTATCTTGGCTTTTTGGGCTTCGCTCTCATATGTTGTTTTTGCTTTCAGGTACTCTTCAACGACTCTGGCTCTTCGGACTGGCGCTGCGCATCTGATTCTACGCTTCATGGTGGTAGCTACTCTTTTTAGGTTTGCAAGTTCTTCGGACCACCACGGTGAGGTAAGTATTTCGTTTGATTTCTTCTTGGGTATTGTGGTTGTGCATGTTTGTGTTACTATGTTTGTAAATTTTTCTATTGTCTGATCTATTTCTACTTTACTTTCTATTTTCTCTATTTCTTTTGGGCTTACGTTATTTTCTATTGTTAATTGGGCCAGTTTCTCATGAAACTGGCTCCAATTAGCCTTTTTTGTGTTGTAGAGTCTAGTTGTTCTTTTTATGTATGTTCCTTTTGCTTTCTCTAGTCTGATTTCAAAAGTTATACCATTGTGGTCCGAACTTGTGATGTCATCTCTAACCTTCCAGTCATCTACCAGGTCCAACATGTCCACTGAGCACGCCGTTATGTCTACAAAGCTGGAGTATTGTTTTCCTCCCCTAATGGTGTCAAACGTTGGGGTATCCCCGTAGTTGAGTACCTGCAGGTTCATTTCTTCGAGAGCTCCTGATGTATCTTCTCCCCTATGGTCTACCTTTCGGCTACCCCACCAGATACTCTTGGCATTTGAGTCTCCTCCCATGATGATTTTTCTTGGTCCAACTTTGCTCTCTATTTCCTTGAGCTGCTCCAGGTATGGCTGTATGGGCTGGTCTGGCTCGAAATAGAAGGACACTACGTTAATCTCCCAGGCACTAGTCCGGATCTTCACCACAACGATGTTGTTCGTGGTGAATTCCGGGCACTGCACAACGTCCAAGTCTTGGTCGAAGACGGCAACTGCCGCCTTCACAGTCCCTTCTCCTTGACCGGTGCTCTGGAAGATTCTCGAACCCCTGTAGTCCTTCATCTTTTTCGCCCCACCCACATACGGCTCCTGCAGCAGCGCAAAGGCAAACCTGTTCTTACTGGCTTCAATCATCAACTCATTTGTTGCTAGGTCTTTTCGCTGAAGGTTTGCCTGAACTACAAGGTATCGTTTTTCATTGGTCGGGGTGCCTACCTTGGTTGCCGTTCTGTTGCTAGGGGTGCCCTTAACAATATGCAATGGTGGCCCGGGCCAGCGCATCCCATTTTCTACGGATTGGGCATTCCTGTGAGAACGCGTTGTGCTCAACCGTATCGAGTTTTGCGTGGCGGCAATTGCAACAGGACGGGGCCGATCCCGAAAGCCAGTCAGCACAGTCATTCTTCATATGAGGCCCCCCACAGTGGCTGCACTTTTCCACCGTTGCCTTGCAGAACCGCCTGCCATGCCCATACCCCAGGCACAGCGAGCACTGCACCAACGGTGATTGGTCCGACACCTTTATCCTTTGTAGGTCAATGCGAACCTCTCCTGCATCCATCGCTCGGTTCCATATCTTGGGGGACACTCTTAGGACTATGTGGCACGTGTACTGGTTCCTTGTTTGCTTTCGGTACTTGATTTCCACTCTGTTATTCTCTTTGTCGAGTCCCATAAAAAGGCCCTCATTTTGGTTCCTCAGGGCATTCAGAACGTCTTCATCGCTATTGTACTGCAGTACGTCTCTGAGGATTACGAGAGGATCTTTGTTTTTTACCTCCTCGACATTGAGATGAGTCTCTGCCTTTTCAAGTCTTTCCTTGATCTTTCTTCTTTCCTCTTCGGTCCGGCAGCCTACTATGACCTTCCTGTCTTTTGCTTTCCTTACCCTATCCACTTTTACCCATCCCTCCTTGGCGTTCGCAGCTTCCCTTATCCTGTTTAGGACTTGATCTCCTGACTCATTTTCGTCTTTGGATGTTACTATGATAGAGTGGAGCGCTGTCTGATCAATTTGCTGCCTTCTGGGCTGGCCAGCTGCTGCTATACCAGCATAGGTGGTTTTTTCCATTATTTCCCTTTGTTTTTCCATAGCTTTTTCCAAACGCTCCATCCTTTCACTATTCTCTTTAAGCAATTTGCTATTTTCTTCTATTGTTTTCTTCAGGTCATTTTCCTCGTTTCCTCTTTCCACTGCCCTTTCTGATTCTCTCTTCTCCTCTTGTTCGTTTACTGGCAGTTTTTCGCGGATTTTTAACGCCTTTGCTTCAGCTTCGGCTTCTTTTAGCAGCTCGTATAACCTTTCTGCCGCTTGTCTAACATTCGTCTTGATGTCGGTTTTCAGATTTCTAGAGTTATCTAGGTTAATTTTAACTTTGGTGAGGCAGGCCTTACCTTCAGCTGTTTTGCTAGCGAATTTTTCCGGTACTGGTGGGCTTTCCAATGTCTCTGCCGGTGCTCTGCGCCCTATCAGTTTGTCTTCTTGCGGAGGCTGAGTCGTAAGTTTTGGTCTGGGAGCAGCTTTTGGGATAGTTTTCCTCGGTGGGGTTGGAGTCTTAAGTTGCTGTGAGTTTGACGTCCGCTTTTTAACTAGCTCCCATTCCCCTACACTCCGTCTTACGCTGGAAGTCTGCGCCTGATCTTCTGCCTGTCTTGAGGGCCCAGCCTGCTCAGTTCCAGGGAGTTCCAGGTCGATAAGATTGACATTGGGTTTTTTGACAGGTGTCCGTATCCCGTAAGACCCATTCCCGGCAGTTTTCTGCTTCTCAACCGGTGATACGGTCTCAATGTCTATTGTCACATTCATCTTTTTTGCGGGCGTTCGTAATCCGAACATAACGATTTGAGTCCGGGTTCCGGTGTCAAAAGGAGGGAAAGATGTGTCAACTTATAGTAAAATGTGTCAGAGGGCAAGTAAAATTTTGATAAATGTTTAATAAAGGATATAAAAACAAAATATACTATGTTAAAGGTTTGTAAAAGTTTTATAAGAGTATAATATAACCACCAATATATTTTCTTTTTAAATTTTTATTTTTGAAATATTATTATAATAAAGTGTGTTAATGTAATATTATATTGTTTGTTTTATTTTACAGGTGTGCAGACGTCTTCGGCCAACAAATGTCAACAACCTACAGAAGGTAGGTGCAGAGATACTTATCTATAAATGCTATTTTGTCAAGAAAGAGTAAATTAAAAAGTCAAAAAACGAAGGGCTATCGATATAGCCAGTCCTTTATAGCTAGCAGATAACCTGTCAAGAAACGAGTAATGTGCCGAAAACCGGGTCCAAAAAAGTGCCCTAGTTCCGGAGTTATTACAGTTTAAAGGTCGCCCGGGCCCCAAAAAGCGACTTTTCCAACCTTAGTGACTGACAACAGGGTGGGTGGGCGGGCGATTTTTTCTAATTTTTCAGTGTTTTTCTGTTTCAGATGCGTTCCAGGAGGTGGGGCAGTGATGTACCAGCCGGGCTACGCGCAGTGGCGATAAGTTTTAGCGAAAAAACGAGTGTTTTATCGCTAAAACGGTGGCAAAGTTAGTAGAAATACCACTTTTTCTAAGTTTCTGTATGACGAGTGAACCCCGGTGCTAGCCCTATGTGTAGGGCTTCGCAGGCCGCTTCTAATGGTGTATCGCACGGCTATGTTCACCTTAAGTAGCTGTCAACAGAATCGAAGATAGCCGTGTACCTGGGTCAAAAAGTTCGCTTTCAAACGCTAATCAGTTAAAAACTTAACTTTTTGCTATAGAAAACGAAAAATGTTCCACACAGGCAACAAACTGGTTCTTTAACCGCAGCTTTTCCAACAATCAGAAACTGAAAATCTGTCAAAATGAGCGAGTAAAACAAACAAATAGGTACCAAAAAGTTTTGGCAGAAATGTCAAATTTTTTCAAATTGTATGTAGCTAGTTCTACGGTCAATAGACTCGCAAACACTATACTAAAATTTTGATGTATCGCACGCGACAATCTGTCTGTTAAATCAAATTTAAAGATATCAAATAACTTAGGTACTAGCTCGCGTTGCTATGCAGAGAAACGCGATGCGCCTGACCAAATTATAACAAATTGTAGGTAGTCTTTATATTTTCTAATTTTTCAGTGTTTTTCTGTTTCAGATGCGTTCCAGGAGGTGGGGCAGTGATGTACCAGCCGGGCTACGCGCAGTGGCGATAAGTTTTAGCGAAAAAACGAGTGTTTTATCGCTAAAACGGTGGCAAAGTTAGTAGAAATACCACTTTTTCTAAGTTTCTGTATGACGAGTGAACCCCGGTGCTAGCCCTATGTGTAGGGCTTCGCAGGCCGCTTCTAATGGTGTATCGCACGGCTATGTTCACCTTAAGTAGCTGTCAACAGAATCGAAGATAGCCGTGTACCTGGGTCAAAAAGTTCGCTTTCAAACGCTAATCAGTTAAAAACTTAACTTTTTGCTATAGAAAACGAAAAATGTTCCACACAGGCAACAAACTGGTTCTTTAACCGCAGCTTTTCCAACAATCAGAAACTGAAAATCTGTCAAAATGAGCGAGTAAAACAAACAAATAGGTACCAAAAAGTTTTGGCAGAAATGTCAAATTTTTTCAAATTGTATGTAGCTAGTTCTACGGTCAATAGACTCGCAAACACTATACTAAAATTTTGATGTATCGCACGCGACAATCTGTCTGTTAAATCAAATTTAAAGATATCAAATAACTTAGGTACTAGCTCGCGTTGCTATGCAGAGAAACGCGATGCGCCTGACCAAATTATAACAAATTGTAGGTAGTCTTTATATTTTCTAATTTTTCAGTGTTTTTCTGTTTCAGATGCGTTCCAGGAGGTGGGGCAGTGATGTACCAGCCGGGCTACGCGCAGTGGCGATAAGTTTTAGCGAAAAAACGAGTGTTTTATCGCTAAAACGGTGGCAAAGTTAGTAGAAATACCACTTTTTCTAAGTTTCTGTATGACGAGTGAACCCCGGTGCTAGCCCTATGTGTAGGGCTTCGCAGGCCGCTTCTAATGGTGTATCGCACGGCTATGTTCACCTTAAGTAGCTGTCAACAGAATCGAAGATAGCCGTGTACCTGGGTCAAAAAGTTCGCTTTCAAACGCTAATCAGTTAAAAACTTAACTTTTTGCTATAGAAAACGAAAAATGTTCCACACAGGCAACAAACTGGTTCTTTAACCGCAGCTTTTCCAACAATCAGAAACTGAAAATCTGTCAAAATGAGCGAGTAAAACAAACAAATAGGTACCAAAAAGTTTTGGCAGAAATGTCAAATTTTTTCAAATTGTATGTAGCTAGTTCTACGGTCAATAGACTCGCAAACACTATACTAAAATTTTGATGTATCGCACGCGACAATCTGTCTGTTAAATCAAATTTAAAGATATCAAATAACTTAGGTACTAGCTCGCGTTGCTATGCAGAGAAACGCGATGCGCCTGACCAAATTATAACAAATTGTAGGTAGTCTTTATATTTTCTAATTTTTCAGTGTTTTTCTGTTTCAGATGCGTTCCAGGAGGTGGGGCAGTGATGTACCAGCCGGGCTACGCGCAGTGGCGATAAGTTTTAGCGAAAAAACGAGTGTTTTATCGCTAAAACGGTGGCAAAGTTAGTAGAAATACCACTTTTTCTAAGTTTCTGTATGACGAGTGAACCCCGGTGCTAGCCCTATGTGTAGGGCTTCGCAGGCCGCTTCTAATGGTGTATCGCACGGCTATGTTCACCTTAAGTAGCTGTCAACAGAATCGAAGATAGCCGTGTACCTGGGTCAAAAAGTTCGCTTTCAAACGCTAATCAGTTAAAAACTTAACTTTTTGCTATAGAAAACGAAAAATGTTCCACACAGGCAACAAACTGGTTCTTTAACCGCAGCTTTTCCAACAATCAGAAACTGAAAATCTGTCAAAATGAGCGAGTAAAACAAACAAATAGGTACCAAAAAGTTTTGGCAGAAATGTCAAATTTTTTCAAATTGTATGTAGCTAGTTCTACGGTCAATAGACTCGCAAACACTATACTAAAATTTTGATGTATCGCACGCGACAATCTGTCTGTTAAATCAAATTTAAAGATATCAAATAACTTAGGTACTAGCTCGCGTTGCTATGCAGAGAAACGCGATGCGCCTGACCAAATTATAACAAATTGTAGGTAGTCTTTATATTTTCTAATTTTTCAGTGTTTTTCTGTTTCAGATGCGTTCCAGGAGGTGGGGCAGTGATGTACCAGCCGGGCTACGCGCAGTGGCGATAAGTTTTAGCGAAAAAACGAGTGTTTTATCGCTAAAACGGTGGCAAAGTTAGTAGAAATACCACTTTTTCTAAGTTTCTGTATGACGAGTGAACCCCGGTGCTAGCCCTATGTGTAGGGCTTCGCAGGCCGCTTCTAATGGTGTATCGCACGGCTATGTTCACCTTAAGTAGCTGTCAACAGAATCGAAGATAGCCGTGTACCTGGGTCAAAAAGTTCGCTTTCAAACGCTAATCAGTTAAAAACTTAACTTTTTGCTATAGAAAACGAAAAATGTTCCACACAGGCAACAAACTGGTTCTTTAACCGCAGCTTTTCCAACAATCAGAAACTGGGTTAGGTTAGGTTAGGTTAGGTTAGGTTAGGTTAGGTTAGGTTAGGTTAGGTTAGGTTAGGTTAGGTTAGGTTAGGTTAGGTTAGGTTAGGTTAGGTTAGGTTAGGTTAGGTTAGGTTAGGTTAGGTTAGGTTAGGTTAGGTTAGGTTAGGTTAGGTTAGGTTAGGTTAGGTTAGGTTAGGTTAGGTTAGGTTAGGTTAGGTTAGGTTAGGTTAGGTTAGGTTAGGTTAGGTTAGGTTAGGTTAGGTTAGGTTAGGTTAGGTTAGGTTAGGTTAGGTTAGGTTAGGTTAGGTTAGGTTAGGTTAGGTTAGGTTAGGTTAGGTTAGGTTAGGTTAGGTTAGGTTAGGTTAGGTTAGGTTAGGTTAGGTTAGGTTAGGTTAGGTTAGGTTAGGTTAGGTTAGGTTAGGTTAGGTTAGGTTAGGTTAGGTTAGGTTAGGTTAGGTTAGGTTAGGTTAGGTTAGGTTAGGTTAGGTTAGGTTAGGTTAGGTTAGGTTAGGTTAGGTTAGGTTAGGTTAGGTTAGGTTAGGTTAGGTTAGGTTAGGTTAGGTTAGGTTAGGTTAGGTTAGGTTAGGTTAGGTTAGGTTAGGTTAGGTTAGGTTAGGTTAGGTTAGGTTAGGTTAGGTTAGGTTAGGTTAGGTTAGGTTAGGTTAGGTTAGGTTAGGTTAGGTTAGGTTAGGTTAGGTTAGGTTAGGTTAGGTTAGGTTAGGTTAGGTTAGGTTAGGTTAGGTTAGGTTAGGTTAGGTTAGGTTAGGTTAGGTTAGGTTAGGTTAGGTTAGGTTAGGTTAGGTTAGGTTAGGTTAGGTTAGGTTAGGTTAGGTTAGGTTAGGTTAGGTTAGGTTAGGTTAGGTTAGGTTAGGTTAGGTTAGGTTAGGTTAGGTTAGGTTAGGTTAGGTTAGGTTAGGTTAGGTTAGGTTAGGTTAGGTTAGGTTAGGTTAGGTTAGGTTAGGTTAGGTTAGGTTAGGTTAGGTTAGGTTAGGTTAGGTTAGGTTAGGTTAGGTTAGGTTAGGTTAGGTTAGGTTAGGTTAGGTTAGGTTAGGTTAGGTTAGGTTAGGTTAGGTTAGGTTAGGTTAGGTTAGGTTAGGTTAGGTTAGGTTAGGTTAGGTTAGGTTAGGTTAGGTTAGGTTAGGTTAGGTTAGGTTAGGTTAGGTTAGGTTAGGTTAGGTTAGGTTAGGTTAGGTTAGGTTAGGTTAGGTTAGGTTAGGTTAGGTTAGGTTAGGTTAGGTTAGGTTAGGTTAGGTTAGGTTAGGTTAGGTTAGGTTAGGTTAGGTTAGGTTAGGTTAGGTTAGGTTAGGTTAGGTTAGGTTAGGTTAGGTTAGGTTAGGTTAGGTTAGGTTAGGTTAGGTTAGGTTAGGTTAGGTTAGGTTAGGTTAGGTTAGGTTAGGTTAGGTTAGGTTAGGTTAGGTTAGGTTAGGTTAGGTTAGGTTAGGTTAGGTTAGGTTAGGTTAGGTTAGGTTAGGTTAGGTTAGGTTAGGTTAGGTTAGGTTAGGTTAGGTTAGGTTAGGTTAGGTTAGGTTAGGTTAGGTTAGGTTAGGTTAGGTTAGGTTAGGTTAGGTTAGGTTAGGTTAGGTTAGGTTAGGTTAGGTTAGGTTAGGTTAGGTTAGGTTAGGTTAGGTTAGGTTAGGTTAGGTTAGGTTAGGTTAGGTTAGGTTAGGTTAGGTTAGGTTAGGTTAGGTTAGGTTAGGTTAGGTTAGGTTAGGTTAGGTTAGGTTAGGTTAGGTTAGGTTAGGTTAGGTTAGGTTAGGTTAGGTTAGGTTAGGTTAGGTTAGGTTAGGTTAGGTTAGGTTAGGTTAGGTTAGGTTAGGTTAGGTTAGGTTAGGTTAGGTTAGGTTAGGTTAGGTTAGGTTAGGTTAGGTTAGGTTAGGTTAGGTTAGGTTAGGTTAGGTTAGGTTAGGTTAGGTTAGGTTAGGTTAGGTTAGGTTAGGTTAGGTTAGGTTAGGTTAGGTTAGGTTAGGTTAGGTTAGGTTAGGTTAGGTTAGGTTAGGTTAGGTTAGGTTAGGTTAGGTTAGGTTAGGTTAGGTTAGGTTAGGTTAGGTTAGGTTAGGTTAGGTTAGGTTAGGTTAGGTTAGGTTAGGTTAGGTTAGGTTAGGTTAGGTTAGGTTAGGTTAGGTTAGGTTAGGTTAGGTTAGGTTAGGTTAGGTTAGGTTAGGTTAGGTTAGGTTAGGTTAGGTTAGGTTAGGTTAGGTTAGGTTAGGTTAGGTTAGGTTAGGTTAGGTTAGGTTAGGTTAGGTTAGGTTAGGTTAGGTTAGGTTAGGTTAGGTTAGGTTAGGTTAGGTTAGGTTAGGTTAGGTTAGGTTAGGTTAGGTTAGGTTAGGTTAGGTTAGGTTAGGTTAGGTTAGGTTAGGTTAGGTTAGGTTAGGTTAGGTTAGGTTTTTTTTTTTTTTTTTTTTTTTTTTTTTTTTTTTTTTTTTTTTTTTTACTTATCCCCTGGCGTAACCAGGCACATTGTCAACGCAACTCTTTTATTCCAGTTCTCGCTTGTATGCCTCTCGCACAGTCATTCTTCATACTATATCTTTTTTCATCCATCCGCTTTCTTTCCTATTTTACATTTACTCTACTTTTCTTGTTTTAATCTTTATTATGGGATGAAAAACAGGGGTTTACTTTATTTATCTTACTATAACTACGTTTCTTTCTTATCTACTACATTATAAATGGACACAATATTATATAACTAAAATTACATAATTGTGCTACCTTATTACTACTTATTTTTATTTGCTACTATCTTAACTATCTTTATACAATACTTTAGAAACTTCTCTCTTATCTTTTTATCCTCTATTATTGTTGCCAAATTTTCTATTTCTAAACATTTACCTATTTCTATTTCCAAGTTCAGCCGTTCTATCCCGAATCTGGGGCAGCAGGTTATTAGGTGCAACACGCTCTCTTCTACATTAGGGTCGCAAGGACACGACGGACTATCCCTACACTTGAAACGATGCAAGTATGAGGAGAACCCGCCGTGTCCTGTGAAGAGTTGGACAGTGGTGGGGCATAGAGTTAACGATTTCACCAGTCGATACGCCTTTACTGCATTTGGGAAGAAGACCCTTGTGACCGCTCCCTGTTGGGCTCTACCATAACGATTGTTCCATTCGCAAAGCGAGTCTCGTCTGATTTCTCGCTTTGCGAATGAAACCGGGCAGCTGTCGAATTTTGGCTTCACCTTCAGGTGCAGCGCTGCACTTTTTGCCAACTCATCGGCTCTCTCATTTCCCTCCATCCCCGCGTGAGCCTTGATCCAAAATAACTTCACTATTTTGTCCAGATTATTCAGTTGAGTTATTTCTTCTCTAATCTGTACTGCGAGGGGATGGGGGGAAGTCAGGTTGGTTATGCTCTCAAGAGCTGAGCGTGAATCGCTGAAAATGCTGCAACTTGGTTGCAGCCTTTTCAGCGCCTCGCCCGTGGCTGCCGACAGAGCAAGCAGCTCTGCCTGGTAGACGGTGCAGCATTCATCCAGCCTCAGTTTACGGGAACTGATCTCTGTGGCGCCGATTCTAATAGATAGCGCTGCGCCAACTCTACCCTGAATCTTACTCCCGTCCGTAAAGATGTTAAGGTGGGTGTCGAGGTTCTGGTCCAATGCTGCACCGTCCTCCACGCAGGTGAATTTCAGCTCCTTCTGCAGTGCAGGGTGCGGCATGGCTGCGTATGGCACTGGTGTCTCAATCTCTCGATCTCCTATTACTTGCTGGGTGTGACCTTTCTTTACTTTATAAAGCGAGGCTGCTTCCCTGACTCTCATGTCCAGCGGAAGCAACCCAGCAAGCAATAGCGCCGAGTTGAGTGAGACCGTCCTGTACGCCTTAACGATCTTCTGCGCAAAACCACGCTGCACCGTGTCCAGCTCCTTCCTCACGCATATCTTCTCTGTGGCGGGTGCCCACACGCTGGCCGCGTACATGATCGTGGGCTCTACCACAGCAGTGTACAGCGTCCTGATGACTTCGGGCTGTAGGCCCCAGCTCACTTTGGCCGCTCGGGACAGGTGGTTGTAAAACCTTAGCGCTTTACGGCAGACGTTCGCGGCATGCGAGTTAAAAGTCAGCTTCTCGTCGATGGTGAGACCAAGCAGTTTGATCTCTTTTGACAGGCCAATGTCGATCCCGCCCATGCTAAGGCGCGGAGAGTCGTACCTGAGTTTGCGCGTAATCACCATAGCCATGGTCTTGTGTGGCGCAAATCTCAGTTTGTTACGGACTCCCCACGCCCGAACATGTTCGAGCGCGGCATTGGCCTGTCTTTCGATCTCTAGCGACGTCTCACCATCGAAGAGAAGCACCACGTCGTCCGCGAAAGCCTGCACGTAATCACCTCTTTGTTCCAGGTTCTTCAGGAGGGGGTCCAGGAGCAGGTTCCACAGGATGGGGCCACCGATTGACCCCTGCACGCACCCTTTCTCTGTACGCTTGGCGTACTCCTCTCCAGCGTATCGGACCTTAACTCTTCGGTTCTGGAGACAGCGTATCGGACCTTAACTCTTCGGTTCTGGAGATAGCTGTCTATTACACGTCTTAAGTTGACCGGACACTTCTCCTCCGCCAGTCGGACTCTGATGGCTGGCCACCATGCGCTGTCGAAGGCCCCCTCTATATCCAACGACACGAGTGTCAGCATCCTCTTTTGCTCGAGCTTTGTGTTGATGTGTCGCATTAGGTTATAGAGGGCGTCTTCGGTGCTCTTCTGGGGCATGAATCCGTACTGTCGAAAGCTCAGCCTTGGCACTAAGTAGAACTTGATCCGGTTGACCAGCATCTTTTCGAAGATTTTCCCCAACACTGGGAGGAGTCCGATAGGCCTGTACGACTTTGGGGTGGTGTAGGAGTCTTTTCCGGGTTTTCGCAACACTATCACTGTGGCCTCCTTCCAGGGATCCGGGAAATGCGCTTGCTCAAGGCATTTATTTAAAATGGCCAGAAACATTGCCGGGTCGTTCTTGATGGCTTCTGCACATATGTCGACGGTGAAGCCATCTGCTCCAGGGGCTTTCTTAGGGTTGAAGGCATTTATCGCAGCTTTTAGCTCGGTCGCCGTGAACGGTGGGTCGCAGGGCTCAGCTTGTTGTCCACTGTTCACCATCTCCGCTTCAGCTCTTATTCTGCGATGCTCCGTGTTGTCGCTTTCCGTGAGGTCTTCTGGATAAAATGCGTCCGCTAGAGCTTTCACGGAGCCTTTGGCGTCCAACACTTTGCCCTCAATCCTGAGTGGCTCATCTTCTACCCTTTTCCTAGTCCTTCCTATTACTCTGTATATACCCTCCCAGACTCCTTCCCTGTCCTGCCTGCTACAAAAATTCCTCCAGCTCTGCACTTTTGCCTTATCTACCTCCGACTCATATTCTTCTTTCTTTTTCAGGTACTCTTCAACGACTCTTGCTCTTCGGACTGGTGCTGTACCCTTTATTCTTCGCTTCCTGGTGGCGACTTCCCTCTTCAGCTGCGCGAGCTCTTCGGACCACCACGGGATTGTAAGTATTTGTGTGTGTTTTTTAGCTGGTATGGTGTGTGTGCATGCGTGTGTGATTGCTTGTGTGTATGTGTGTATGACTGCTTCTATTTGTTGTGTGTTGTGTGTGTGCTCTACTTCTCTGAGTGTGAGTTGGTGGTCTGCTTTAAATTGGTCCAATTCCTCATGGAATTGGGCCCAATTTGCTTTCTTTGTATTGTAGAGTCTTGTTGTGCGCGTGATCTGTGTCCCGTGTGCTTTGTGTAGCTGTATGTTGAATGTCATACCGTTGTGGTCCGAGCTCGTCATGCTCTCAACGACGGTCCATCCCTCCACCAGGGTGAGCATGTCCTCCGAGCAGACTGTTATATCTACGTGGCTGGTGTATCGCCGGTCGCCTCTGATCGTGTCAAAAGTAGGCTTTGAGCCGTCGTTGAGCACCTGTAGCCCGTGTTCGTCGAGGAACTTCATGAGGTCCTCCCCTCTGGAGTTGGTCCTGACGCTTCCCCACCAGATGTTCCAGGAGTTTGCGTCACCTCCAATGATCAGCCTGTTTGGGCCTAACTCGTTGAGTACCTTGCCCAGGTGCTCTAGGTAAGGTTCCAAGGGCTGATCGCCTTCCAGGTATATGGAGACCAGGTTGATCTTCCAGGCGGTTGTTCGGATTCCCAGTACGGCAATGTTTTTGGTGGTGAATTGCGGGTATTGGATGACGTCTAAGGTAGAGTCTAGAACAGCTATCGCCGCCTTCACCATCCCGCCCTGTTCTAGGTTCTGGTAGATCCTGGCGCCTGGATAACCCTTTAATAATTTTTGTGACCCCACATATGGTTCCTGTAGGAGGAGGACTGCTGCCTTACATTTTGCGGCCTCAATGAAGGCCTCGTCTGTCGCTAACTGATCCTTTCTGAGGTTTGCTTGAATGACTTTGTAAAGGACGCCCTCAGCAATACGCCACGGTGGATCTCGCCAGTGCCTCCCACTTGCGCCTCACCGGGCATTCATTGCTAAAGGCGCCGTGGTCAGTCTTAGCGGCCTTGGTCTTCACACAGTTAACGCAGCAGGGGGTGGCGTCGCTCAGCCAGTCAGGGCACTCCGGCTTGAGGTGTGCTCCACCGCAGTGGCTGCATACATCGACTGCCTCGGTGCAGAACCGCCGCCCGTGTCCGTACCCTAGACAGCGCGAGCACTGTACTAGGGGGGACTGGTCGGCGACTCTGATCCTCTGCATGTCGATGTATACAGTCCCCGCGCTTGCGAGGCATTGCCACAGCCGGGGCGAGACCTTAATGACGACGTGGGAGATGAGCGGGTTCCTCGCTTTGCGGCGGAAGCGTACTTCCATGCGGTCGTCCTCGCCACTCACGCCCCTCAGCAGGTGTCCGTTCTGTGTGCGGATGGCTTTAATGATGTCTTCATCCGTATGGCACTGCAGAACTCCGTAGAGGATAACAAGCGGATCTTTATTCTTGATATCCTCTACGTTGAGCTGCCCTTCCCTTTCTGCTATCCTTTCCTTGACCTTTTTCAGTTCTTCCTCGTTTTGGCATCCTACAATTATCTTCCTATCTTTTGCTTTCCTAATTTTGTCAATCTTCGTTCCCTCTTCCGCTGCGTTCACAACCTTCCTTATCCTTTCAAACACCTGGTCCCCTGTCTCCTGCTCATCCTTCGAGGATATAATGATGGAGTGCATGGCAGTATTTTCTAGAGGCTGTTTTGGGGAGCCCGCAGTTACACTTGCGTAGGAGCCTCTGTTCGTGTGGGTTTCTTGCTGCGTCTTCATCACTTCTGTCAGCTTCTCCATTTCCTTCCTGTGATCCTCAAGTAACTTTCCATGCTCTACTATCTTTCTAATTATTTCATCCTCTTTCTCTATCCTTTCTGTCCTCCTTTCCTCTCCTTCCCTGTCCCTTTCGTTCGTTCTTTCTTCTGCCTTAGGTGGCTCGTTCTCTTGTTGTTTTCCAGGGTCGCTCGCTTTCTTCTGTCCCTTTCCCTTGACACTTACCGCCTCTTTGACAAGCTGGTAAAGCCTGTCTATTTCCTGCGTTACTACGTTTTTTATCTCGGTTTTGATGTTTCTCGAGTTCCCTAGGTATAGTTTGGCTCTTGTGACGCAGGCTCTAGCTTCCACCATCCGGTCGCCTTGTTTTGACTCCAGTCGTGGGGAGCCACCCGTGGTCTCCGTCGATGTTCTTTGGGCTGGTGCCCTACTCTCTTGCGAGAGTGTCCCTTTCGGTTTGGGTCTCTGGGTTTCCACGGGTGTAGTGCTCTTCGTAGAGTTCTGGGTCTTGGGGATTGCGTCGGACTTCCCTGATTCCCATTCCCCTATGCTCCTTCTTACACTCGGGCCGGGTTTTGGGTCGATGGGTAAGTCCTGTGTCATTTTAGGGTTTGGGGAGATCTCGTCTACGCTCCTGGCTCCTTTTACAGGGGTACGAAAGCCAAACATCTTCTGGTTAGTCAGTGGAACGCGTCAAATTATACAGGTAATAAAATAAATGTTTGTAAAAGTTGTATATAAAATAAAATGTGTATTATGTGTAACCTAACTAATTTTTATCTTTTTGTTTCAGATGCTGTCTTCGATTACCAGAAACCGATCGTCCGGGTCCAGTCGACCAGTTGGTAAGTGTTTACTTTAATTAACTATCTAATTTATTTTTAACTCTACAAATGTAGAGCTCGTGAGTGTTGCTGGTGTTCAAGCGATTGTTATTGCTAACTGCTGCCTCAGTTTCTAATAGAACGGTTGATATGGTCTAACTTGGGCGGTCTTCAACCAAACACTAACTCCAAAAGCAAAATTACTATCAATATACCTACAATATCAATTCGTCAAACTCTACCAAGCACTGGGGTTACTACTCCAATAACCCTCTGCCAACCTGGGCGTTGAAAACAATTTTTGTCAAGAAAAAAGATTATGACTCTACCTAGAGTCGGTCTACATAAACTAATGTAAAGGCCTGTAAATGACCTATAACATACAGAAAACCGCGATCAAATCGGAGGTACGGTTCGCGAGATATGAAGCTTTTCAGTTTTTCCAAGATGGCGGACAAAATGGCCGCCAAAGTCTATAACCACCGTATCTCCGTCAAAATAGCTCCCAGAGCGTCGAGTTTTTGACAGGAGTACCTGTCTCGTTACTGTCTACGTCCTCACCACCTAAGGTAGAGTCAAAAAATGTTGGCTCTACCCAGAGTCACTACCTAGGTCAAAAAAGAGAGGGGGCAATGACGGTATCAGCTCTGGAAACCGCGACCCAATCGGACCACCCTAGCCGGAGTTATGCCCACTCTAAACTTTCCAAGATGGCGGACAAGATGGCCGCCACTCAACAAAACCTCCCACAACTTCGCGAGTTTTGGTCTTAGAGCGTCGCGGTTTCGAACAAGGTATTTGACTCGGCACAGTCTACAACCTCAGCTGTCTAGCTAAGCCTAAAAAAGTAGGACTCTACATAGAGTTCTAGCCGCATTTGTTAAACGACGGGGCTGGCGGCTATACCAATACAGAAAACCCCACTTCAATCGGACTATCCGTCGCAGAGTTACAGCCCCTTTAAACAATCCAAGATGGCGTCCAATATGGCCGCCAAAAGTCTAACTTCGGCCCCTTTCGTCCGAATCGAGTCGTGTTTGGGCTTGTTTAAAAGAGCTAGACTCACACAGTAAATTGAGCTTAACAACGAATTGATAAAACCCCCCCCTAATTTAATAATCCCTAAAAACACAATTTATTACGCTAAAAATGCCCTAACTTCGCGAGTTTTCGCCAAAAACATACAAAAATTTACAAACAGTTTACAATAAATATCCACCAGGTGACCCTAAAACAAATTAGTTTCTACCACTAAAAACAAGGGTACCTCGTGGACACGTGGGAATTTTAAAAATCTATAACTTAAAAACCAGTTGATAAACCTATGCCAAATTTTTTATATATGGTAGAAGACCCTAAAATCTATTTAAAATGAATTTAAAAAATATATGTTGTCGATAATTTGGAAGAGATAAAAAATTTGGAAAAATTGAAAATTTTGAAAACCTAATAACTTAGTCAAAACTTAACTTTTCTAAAATCTTGAAGTGCCTCCGGGGTGTCCACGTAGATGTCTTCTAGGCTCCAACGTCAGTCTTCCTCCAACAGCCCTGGATCCCTGACCTTGTCGCCACGTGGTTTTTGTTTTTTTGCCTTTATTTCCGTGCTCCTGCACGGAAAAAATCGGCAAAGGCAGCAAATGTGTAGTACTCCAAGAGGCCCTTTTGGGGGCGTAATAAAAATCGTAGGTCGCCGCTGTAGATTTCGAGATATCTCGCCTTTTAACTTCAAAATTGAAGAAAAAACCAGTTCTTCACTCAGAACTTCGCGTGCACTTCACTTAGAACAATAAGATTTTCACTGGCGCGTGCGCCTCAACTTTCCGCAACTTTTGGTGTATCGCACTGGCACTTTGCACAACTTTTACTATTTTTCGTGATTTTTTCGGCGCGGAGACACTCTAAATCGTGGCGCTCTCGACCGCGGGTGGGAGCGGTGTGGTTAGGTTAGGTTAGGTTAGGTTAGGTTAGGTTAGGTTAGGTTAGGTTAGGTTAGGTTAGGTTAGGTTAGGTTAGGTTAGGTTAGGTTAGGTTAGGTTAGGTTAGGTTAGGTTAGGTTAGGTTAGGTTAGGTTAGGTTAGGTTAGGTTAGGTTAGGTTAGGTTAGGTTAGGTTAGGTTAGGTTAGGTTAGGTTAGGTTAGGTTAGGTTAGGTTAGGTTAGGTTAGGTTAGGTTAGGTTAGGTTAGGTTAGGTTAGGTTAGGTTAGGTTAGGTTAGGTTAGGTTAGGTTAGGTTAGGTTAGGTTAGGTTAGGTTAGGTTAGGTTAGGTTAGGTTAGGTTAGGTTAGGTTAGGTTAGGTTAGGTTAGGTTAGGTTAGGTTAGGTTAGGTTAGGTTAGGTTAGGTTAGGTTAGGTTAGGTTAGGTTAGGTTAGGTTAGGTTAGGTTAGGTTAGGTTAGGTTAGGTTAGGTTAGGTTAGGTTAGGTTAGGTTAGGTTAGGTTAGGTTAGGTTAGGTTAGGTTAGGTTAGGTTAGGTTAGGTTAGGTTAGGTTAGGTTAGGTTAGGTTAGGTTAGGTTAGGTTAGGTTAGGTTAGGTTAGGTTAGGTTAGGTTAGGTTAGGTTAGGTTAGGTTAGGTTAGGTTAGGTTAGGTTAGGTTAGGTTAGGTTAGGTTAGGTTAGGTTAGGTTAGGTTAGGTTAGGTTAGGTTAGGTTAGGTTAGGTTAGGTTAGGTTAGGTTAGGTTAGGTTAGGTTAGGTTAGGTTAGGTTAGGTTAGGTTAGGTTAGGTTAGGTTAGGTTAGGTTAGGTTAGGTTAGGTTAGGTTAGGTTAGGTTAGGTTAGGTTAGGTTAGGTTAGGTTAGGTTAGGTTAGGTTAGGTTAGGTTAGGTTAGGTTAGGTTAGGTTAGGTTAGGTTAGGTTAGGTTAGGTTAGGTTAGGTTAGGTTAGGTTAGGTTAGGTTAGGTTAGGTTAGGTTAGGTTAGGTTAGGTTAGGTTAGGTTAGGTTAGGTTAGGTTAGGTTAGGTTAGGTTAGGTTAGGTTAGGTTAGGTTAGGTTAGGTTAGGTTAGGTTAGGTTAGGTTAGGTTAGGTTAGGTTAGGTTAGGTTAGGTTAGGTTAGGTTAGGTTAGGTTAGGTTAGGTTAGGTTAGGTTAGGTTAGGTTAGGTTAGGTTAGGTTAGGTTAGGTTAGGTTAGGTTAGGTTAGGTTAGGTTAGGTTAGGTTAGGTTAGGTTAGGTTAGGTTAGGTTAGGTTAGGTTAGGTTAGGTTAGGTTAGGTTAGGTTAGGTTAGGTTAGGTTAGGTTAGGTTAGGTTAGGTTAGGTTAGGTTAGGTTAGGTTAGGTTAGGTTAGGTTAGGTTTTTTTTTTTTTTTTTTTTTTTTTTTTTTTTTTTTTTTTTTTCTAGGTGGTCTCTGATTTTTATCTTCAGAGGCTTTGCTTGCTTTATTTCTTATTTTCTATTATAATCTTAAGTCTTAAGTTTAGGGTGGGGGATTTTACAATGTAATTTATACAGTACATTAATCTAATCTAATATTTTGTTTCTATGCGTTTCTATTTTCTACGCTTTTATAAAACTATTCATTCTTTTTATGGGATTTTGTTTTTTATCTTATTCATTCTACTTTCTTAGAACTAACACGATATATTAAATGTAAATGTACGTATGCTTATTTTCTTATTTCAAGGCCAGTTTATTTTATTATGCTTATATATATAATTTAATATATATATTCATCATATTTTTCTTATGCTATTTATTTCTTGTTATTACTCTATTTGTTATATTAGTACAATATTCTAGAAATTTTGGACGGTTGTACTTGTCCTTCATGATGTGTCGTATGTTGTCTACTGTTAATTCTTCATTTATTTCTTGTTCTATTTTATATCTCTCAGGGCCATACGCGGGGCACTCCAGCAAAATGTGAATGACTGATTCGTCCTTCCCGGGTTCGCATATACACGATGGGCTCTCTTTGCGTTTGAACCGGTTCAAGTACTCGGAGAACCCACCGTGGCCTGTCATAACTTGAGTTGTAACGCTGGTTGGTTCAAGTTTCCTGGTGATTTGGTAGGCATCAATAGCGTTGGGAAAAAACATTTTTGTTATTGCTGCTGTTTGACCTGACATGTACCTCTTGTTCCATTCGTCAAGCGAGTCCGTACGGATTTGACGCTTGACGAATGAGACAGGGCACATGTCGTAATCTGGTTTCCTTTTCGTGTTGTGCGCCGCGTCTTTAGCGAGCTGGTCTGCCCTCTCATTCCCTTCTAGCCCTGCATGTGCTCTGATCCAGAATAGGGTAATTACCTTATTCTGGAGTTTGGCTTCCTTGATGTTTTTTCTGGTCTCCACTGCCAAGGGGTGAGAGGAACTGGGATTTATGATCGTCTCCAGGGATGACTTCGAGTCACTGTAGACGCCAAAAGTGGTTTCTGTGCGCTTGAGGATCACCCTCGTGGCCTTGCATATAGCCAAGAGTTCCGCCTGATAGACCGTGCAGTATGATGGTAGCTTCAGTTTGATGGCTTTGGTTTCAGCTGCGTCGTCCCAGAAAGATAACGCTGCTCCAACCTCACCATCAATTTTGCTACCATCAGTGAATATTCGGACTGCTTGGGTATTGTGGTCATCGACTTGTTGCTGGTCTATCAGGCTCATGAACTCGAGGCACATATGTTCTGCCGGATGCTCCGTCTTGGCATATGGCACTACGCGCTCGACCTCTCTGTCCACTAGTGCTGGTCGGGGTATCCCTTTCTTGGCCTCATAAAGGGCGGCTGCCTCTTTAATTCTGAGGTCAAGTGGTAGCAGTCCGGCCAGCACGAGTGCCGAGTTGAGGGACACTGTGCGATATGCCCTACACAGTTTCTGAGCAAAACCTCTCTGCACTGCGTTAAGTTTCCTCTGCACTCCCAGTTTATCTGTAGCCTGTGCCCACGCACTAGCTGCGTACATGATCACTGGCTCCACTGCCGCTGTGTATATCGTGCGGGTGATTTCCGGGTGGAGTCCCCAGCTGACCTTAGCCGCCCTGGAGAGCTTCTTGTAGATGTTCAAGGCTTTCCTACAGACCTCTGCGACATGAGTGTTAAAAGTCAGCTTTTGATCAATTGTCAGGCCTAGTAGTTTGATTTCCGAAGACATCCCAATGTCAACCCCGCCCATCCTCAGAAGTGGTGTGTCGTGTTTTAGCTTCCTTGTTATGAGCATGGCTTTTGTTTTATGCGGAGCAAATTTAAGTTTATTCTTGACACCCCACTCCTGAACATGAGCGAGGGCGGCATTTGCGCTTCTCTGAACATCCAGGGCAGTATTTCCGTCAAAGATCAAAACGACATCGTCAGCAAAGGCTTGGCAGTAGTTGCCTTGTGCTTCTAGTTCTTTGAGGAGGGGATCGAGGAGGAGGTTCCAGAGTATTGGACCACCAATAGACCCTTGCACACATCCTTTGTTGGTTCTCCTCAGATGCTCCTCTCCCGCGTACCTGACTCTGACCTGTCTATTTTGTAGGTAGCTATCGACTATCCGCCTTAGGTTGACAGGGCATTCTTCCTCCGCCAACCGAGCTTTGATAGCGGGCCACCATGCGCTATCGAAGGCTCCCTCTATGTCCAGTGATATCATCGTGATAAGTTTTTTCGCATCCAATTTTCTGCGTATGTGATTCATTAGGTCATAGAGGGAGTCTTCGGTGCTCTTCTGGGGCATGAAACCGTATTGGCGGGGGCTCATTCTAGGGAGTAAGTGCCACTTTAACCTTCTCACTATCACCTTCTCCAGAATCTTTCCCATCACCGGTAGGAGGCCTATGGGTCTATAGGACTTGGGCTTTATGTACGTGTCCTTTCCTGGCTTTCTGAGCACTACTACCGTGGCCTCCTTCCAGATGTTGGGAAAGTGGTTATGTTCAAGGCATTTATTGAACATCGTGAGGTTCAGTTCAAGGTCGCAGAACACGACACGGCGGCAGATGTCAGCCGTGAATCCATCCCGACCAGGGGCTTTTTTTGGATTAAAGCTCTCTGTTGCAGCTCGTAGCTCTTCCTTGGTAAACGGTGGGTCATGTTTTTCACCATGGCTCCAGCCGTTTACTTGGTTCGCTTTTTCTCTAGTCTGCTTATGGATTTCGCTTTCTCCTTGCTCTGTGTCCTCAGGATAGAACGTCTCAGCCAGCAGTCTGACGGACCCCTTCGGATCCAGTATTCGTCCATCCTCTTCCAAAGGCAGATCCTCTGGCCTTTTTGTCGTTTTCCCTATCACTCTGTAAATCCCCTCCCAAAGTCCCTCCTTATCCTGCTTCTCACAGAACCCTTTCCAACTCCTTATCTGAGCTTTCTTGGCTTCAACCTCATATTTTTCTTTTTCTTTCAGGTACTCCTGGATGACCTTTTCTTTCCGGACCGGCGCTGCACATCGGATTCTACGTCTCATTGTGGTGACCTTCTTCTTCATGTTAGCGAGTTCTTCGGACCACCACGGCAGGGTAAGTTTTTCATGTTTTTTCTTCAAGGGTATGGTTTCTATGCATGCTTGTTTAACTATTTTCATGTATTTTGTTACTGTTTCTTCTAACTCTTCCTTACTATTGATTTTTTCTATTTCAGTTTTTGTGATGTTTTCCTCTATTTTAAATTGGTCCAGTTTTTCAAAAAACTGACTCCAATTTGCTTTTTTGGTGTTATAAATTCTGGTTGTTCTGTCTACGTTAGTTCCTATTGATTTTACGAGTTTAATTTTGAAAGTGATGCCGTTGTGGTCCGAGCTCACCAAGTCTTCCTCGACTCTCCAGTCTTCCACCAGACTGAGCAGGTCCTCAGTGCAGGCCGTCACATCGACATGGCTGGTGTACGCCTGGTTTCCTCTAATTGTATCGAAGGTAGGAGTGTTGCCCTCGTTGAGTATGTGCAAGCTCATCTCCTCCAAGGCCCCAGCCATATCTTCTCCCCTGCTGTCCACTACTTTACTCCCCCACCAAGGACTCTTCGCGTTGGTGTCGCCTCCCATTAAAAGTTTAGTAGGCCCAAGCTCTTCTTCTATTCTCTTGAGCTGCTCCAGGTACGGTTCTATGGGCTGGTCTGGCTCGAAGTAATAAGAGACTGCTGTGATCTCCCAGGCACTGGTGCGGATCCTCACCACTACGATGTTATTTGTGGTGAGTTTCGGGTATTGCAAAACGTCGATTTCTTGATCAAAGACAGCTATTGCTGCTTTGACGTTCCCTTCTCCTTGTTCAGTGCACTGGTAGATCCTGGCCCCTCTGTAGCTCTTCATACTTTTAGCCCCACCCACATACGGCTCCTGGAGCAGCGCCAAGGTAATTTTTCTTTCTCCTGCTTTTATCATCAGCTCATAGGTTGCTAGCTCTTTTCTCTGGAGATTTGCCTGGGCCACTAGGTAGGGTTTTTTGTTGTTGCTGGTGGAGTTTGCCGTGTTGACGCCCTTAGCAGTACGCTACGGTAGCTCTTGCAAGGGCATCCCACTTTCGCCTAATTGGGCACTCCTGGCTAAAGGCGTTGTGCTCTGTCACGTCAAGCTTCGCATGCCTGCAGTTGCAGCACGATGGGGCCGCTCCGGCGAGCCAGTCCGCACAGTCAGCCTTCATGTGCGGACCCCCACAGTGGCTGCACTTTTCGACAGACTCCTTGCAGTATCGCCTGCCGTGACCGTATCCCAGGCACAACGAACATTGCACAAGGGGTGACTGGTCTGCAATCTTTATTCGTTGGAGGTCGATACGGACATCTTCTGCATCCATCATCCGATTCCACACCTTCGGGGACACCCTCAGCACAATGTGGCAGGTATGCTGGTTTCTAGTCCTTTTCCTGTATCGGATCTCCACTCTGTTGTCCTCCGTGTCGAGGCCTTGAAATATAAATCCGTTCTGAGTCCTCAGGGCGTTCAGGACGTCTTCGTCGCTGTTAAACTGAAGGACGTCCCTGAGGATCAGAAGAGGGTCCTTGTTTTTGACTTCCTCGACATGGAGGTGCGACTCCGCTTTCTTCAGCCTTTCCTTCACCTTTTGCCTTTCCTCCTCGGATGCGCAGCCCACAATGATTTTTCGGTCCTTTGCCTTCCTCACTCGGTCGACTTTGATCCACCCGTCCTTAGCGTTCACGGCTTCTCTGACCCTGTTTAGGACCTCATCCCCCGTTTCTGTTTCGTCCTTTGAGGAAATCACTACCGAGTGCAGTGCAGTCTGAGCAATGGGTAGTCTCTTCGTGGGACCAGCTGTCACACCCGCGTAAGTGATCTCCTCCAAGGTTTTTTGTTGCCTGCTCAATGTATCTTTCAGTCCCTCCATCCTTTCATTGCTCTCTTTTATTAGCTTGCTATGCTCTTCCAATCTCCTGATCAGTTCCACCTCAGGTTCCGATCTGGTGGCAGAAGAAATGGAAGGCGGAGGGTTGATGCTATCGGCAGGATGTATGCCTAGACTTTTTCCTGCCTTTGCTTCAGCTTCCTTTACAAGCTCGAAGAGCCGTTTTGCCGCTTGAGTGACGTTCGTCTTTATGTCGGTCTTTAGGTTCCTCGAGTTGTCGAGGTTGGTGACCACCTTGGTGAGGCAGGCCTTTGCCTCTGCGGTTATGGTTGGAAACTTTTCTGGTATCGGCGGACTTCCCGTAGTCTCTGCCGGGGGTCTGCGCCCCAACAGTCTGCCTTCTTGCGAGGATGTGGCCACAGGTATCGGCCTGGGAGCAGCTTTTGCAGCGGTTTTTCGCGGTGGGGTGGGAGTTTTCAACTGCTGAGGGTTTGTCCTCTTTTTCTTTACTAACTCCCATTCCCCCACACTTCGCCTAACATTTGACGTCTGCGCCAATTCGTCCCCCTGTCTGGAGGGCCCTGCCTGTCCAATTCGGGGTGGGGATGCCAGAGAAACTAAGTCAATTAGATTGACGGTGGGCTTTTTGACGGGCGTTCGTATCCCGTAACTGCCGTTTCCTCCGGCATCCTGCGTCTCAGCCGGTGATGTGGTCTCTATGTCCACCGTCACGTTCATTTTCTTCGCTGGCGTTCGCAGGCCAAACATTACAAGGTCAGAGGGGAGAGGTATGCAGTCAAATTTTTATCAAAACCTATGTCAAAAGCACTACTTACTTAACTAATAAAGGTTTGTAAAAGTTGTAAAAATTTAAAACTAAAATAAAAGTTATCCCAATAAAACGAGAAAACCTTTCCTATTCTAATTGTTATTTATGTTCCAGGTGTCCGGATGTCTTCGGTCAACAAGCGTCAGCAACCTACAGAAGGTAGGTGCAGAGGTAATTACCAAAATTTGTTAATTTATCAAAAGGATAGATTTCAAAAAGTCAAAATGAAATTGGCTGTTGATACAGCCTGTCAAAGATTGCTAGAAGGTAGCTGGTCCGGTAACGAGTCCGTTGCCGAAAACCGGGTCCAAAAATGTGCCCTAGTTCCGGAGTTATAACTGTTCTAAG